>PVKU01004435.1:0-47054 GCA_004027475.1 Anoura caudifer
GTTCAATGCCACAATATCTTTGTTGATTTTTTTGTTTGGAAGATCTGTCCATTTTTGACAATGGGGTGTTAAAATCCCCTACTATAATTGTATTGCTGTCAATATCTTTCTTGAAGTCCTCTAAGATTTTTTTTATGTATTTAGGTGCTCCTATGTTGGGTGCATATATATTTACAATGCTTATGTCTTCTTGCTGGATGCTTCCCTTGAGTATTATGAAGTGACCTTCTGGGTCTCTCTTTATGGCTCATCTTAAACGAGTCTATGGCAAGTTTATGGCAAGTCTATTTTGTCTGATATGAGTATTTCTACCCCAGTTTTTTTTCCTGTCCATTTGCTTGGACAATTTGTTTCCAGCCCTTCACTTTGAGTCTGTGTAGGTCTTTTGTCCTGAGGTGGGTCTCTTGTAGGCAGCATATGTGTGGGTCATGCTTTCTTATCCATTCAGCTCTTCTATGCCTTTTGATTGGAGCATTTAATCCATTTGCATTTAAGGTTATTATTGATAGGTACTGATTCATTGCCATTTTCGTACCTATGTTCCTCTCTCTCTCTCTCTCCCTTTTCCTTCCTTTCCTTAAAACAGTCCCTTCAGCATGTCTTGCAGAACTGGTTTGGTAGAGGTGTATTCTTTGAGATTTCTTTTGTCTGGGAAGCTCCTTATTTGGCCTTCTATCTTGATTGAAAGCCTTGCTGGGTATAGTAGTCTTGGTTGCAGGCCTTTGGTTCTCATTACTTGGAATATTTCTTGCCATTCTCTTCTAGCTTGGAGCGTTTCCATTGAGAAATCATCTGCTAACCTTATTGGGGCTCCCTTGTATGTTACTTCCTTTTACTCCCTTGCTGCCTTTAAGATTCTCTCTTTGTCTTGGAATTTTGCCATTTTAATTATGATGTGTCTTGAAGTGGGCCTCTTTGGGTTCCTCTTGATTGGGACTCACTGTGTTTCTTGGATTTGTGTGACTTTTTCTCTCATCAAATTAGGGAAGTTTTCCATCATTACTTTTTCAAATAGGTTTTCTATCCCTTGCTCTTCTTCTTCTCCTCTGGTATCCCTGTTATATGGATATTATTACATTTCATATTGTCTTGCATTTCTCTTAATCCCTCTTCATTCTTTTTGAGCCTCTTTTCCTTTTCTTGCTCTTTCTGGGTGTTTTTTTCCTACTTGGTCCTCCAACTTACTAATCCGATCTTCTGCTTCATCAATTCTGTTTTTCATTCCTTCCACTGTGTTCTTCAGTTCAGAAATTGCACTCTTCATTTCCTCTTGGCTCTTGTTGATATTTCTATTTCCTTTTTCATGTTGATATAGTTTGCAGTGAGTTCATCGTAGCTTCCCTGTAGTTTCTGGTAGCTCATTGAGAGCTCGTGGAGCTTCCTGACAACCATTGTTTTGAACTCAAAATCTGACAGTTGAGCTGCCTCTATTTCATTTAGCATTCTTTCTGGGGCTTCCTCCTTTCCTTTCATTTGGGGATTATTTCTTTGTCTTCCCATTGTTTTTGAGGTTCTTCTTATTAGCCTTAGCTTCTTAAATTGGTCTGTTCTGGCTCCCTGGGTTTATGGTGTGAACTTCTGTGGTAGAATACCTATGAGATTCCGTGGTGCTGTCTGCTTCAGGTATCCTGGTGTTCACAGGTTCCACTGTCTTATCTGTTGAAATGCCCCCTCCTTGGGACCATCTCTGTTTTTTTCACAGTTCCAGGGTTGGTTTTGTTATTGTTGTTTTGTTTTTGTCTTACTCATGGGTATTTAAAAAGATAAAAGAGGAAAATGGAAAGAGAAGAAAGAAGAGAAGAAAGAAAAAAAGAGGAAGGAAGAAGAGATAAAATTGGAAAGAAAGGAAGAAGGAATAAGGCAAGAAAGAAGATATGCAAAGCAAAGGGCATTAAGGGGTAAAAAAGATAAAAATAATGAAAAAATAATAGAAAAAAAATTTAAAAAGAGAAAAAAAGCAACAAGAAAAAAGAAAAAAATAAAATTAAAAAAACCCAACAACTCTTGCTGTTTTCAATCTTGCTGAGCTGGTGTTTCTGGTCTTGCTGGCTGCAATGGCCTAGGGGTGACGATATCTTTTCTCCCTGTTCAGTGCTCAGCTATCTTTGTGCTATTGTTGTCAGAGCTAGCCTTGGGCCTCTCCGCCCAGGGCCTCAGGTGTACGTTCTGAGGAAGTGTGTGCCTATCCCAGTTGCACACAGGTGCCTATGATCTCGCAGCCACCTGTGGTCACACATGGGCACCAATCCTCGCGCAATCATCCCCGATGGCGGGCTCAGGTGCAGGCCTGGCCCAATGGCGCCGGGAGCCAAAGGCCCCGCGAGCTCAGGAGAGCAGCCGAACAGCCAATAACACACTGTTTTGATTCCTGTAGTTTTATAGTAAGTCTTGAATTAAGGCAGTATAAGTCTTTCTTGTTTTTTTCAGGATTGTTTTGGCTATTCTAGGTTCTTTGCATTTCACATATATTTCAGAATAAACCTGTAAATTTCTATTTAAAAATCTTGCTGCAATTATAATTGAGATTAATGTGAATGTAAACATAAATTTGAGGAAAGCTGACATTTTAACAATGTTGAAGTTTATAATCCATGGACAAGATATAACTCTCTATTTAGATCTTATCTAATCTCTTTTGGCCATATTTTATAGTTTTCAATAAGAGGTCTTACATGCCATTTTTACATTTACTCCCAAGTACTTACATGTTTCAATGCTTTTATAAATGAAATTATTGTGAAAAATTTATTTTGCAAATGACCCAGAAATGACAAAAATGAGAAAATTCACAGAAAGGATGTTAAAACAGCTATTATCAATATACATCATATGTTCCAAAGATAGAAGAAAATTGAACATGATGAAGAGAATAATGTAGGCTATTTTAAATATAACCAAAATCATGCTCATAGAATGAGAAATAACAATAATTGACATGATACAACGAAAATACACTGGATGGAATCAACAGTAGATGAGAAACTGCAGAAGGAAAGATCAATTTACTTGATGGCATATCATTAGAAAATATCCAAAACAAATGCAAAGATGCCCTTCTTGCCCCCAAGAAACCCCAGAACTTGTTACATAGGGTACAATATCAAACAATATAACGTATTTATGATTAAGGTTTCAGAAAGAGGACAAAATATGTTCAGAATTTTTCTAGATTTGATGAAAATATAAATTCACACATCAAAGATGCTCAATGAACATGAATGAGGAGAAATATGAAGAAAAGTACACCAAGATACATTATCATTAAGCTACTGAAAAGAAGTGATAAAGAGAATATCTTGCCCTGGCCAATGTGGCTCACTTGGTTGCAACATCATCCCATAAACTAACAGATTGCGGGTTTGATTCCTAGACAGGGCCCATCCTTAAGTTGCAGGTATGATCCCCAGTTAGGACACAGATGAGAGGCAACTGATATTTTTCTCTCTCATGTCAATGATTCTCTCTTTCTCTTTCTCTCTCATTCCTTCCCTTCCTTCCCCTCTCTAAAATCAATAAGCATTTCCTCAGGTGATGATTAAAAGAAAAAGAACATCTTAAAAGCAGCCAGAGGAAGAAAATATATAGTGGCAGAAGAAGTATGTTTACTTTTTAAAAAAGATTAATATAAGAGAAATAATATGGTATTTGTCTTTGACTTTCACTTAGCACAAAGCTCTTTCTTTAAGTTCATCCATGATGCTGCAAATGACACTTGGGCTATTTCCAGATGTCAGTTTTTGTTAATAATTCTTCAGTGAACATAGGGGTGCATATATCTTTTAAATTAGTGTTGAAGTTTTTTTCTGATTGATACCCAGAAGTGGGAATCCTGGGTCATGTGGTAGTTCACTTTTTAATTTTTTGAGGAATCTCCACACTGTTTTCCACAGTGGTTGCACCAATGTACAATCCATCCACAGTGCTTAAGGATTCTCTTTTCTCCACATTCTTGCCAACACTTATTTCTTGTCTTTTTGATAATAACCATTGTGTTTTTGAGATATATTTCACTGTGATTTTGATTTACATTTTCCTAATTATTAGTGATGTGTCTATTGGCCATCTGTATTTTTTTTTTTTTTAAAGAAATGTCTGTTCGGGTCCTCTATCCTTTTTAAAAATGGAATTATTTGTGTTTTTTTGATGTTGAGTTTTATGAATCCCTTATATATTTTGGATATTGACCCTTTTTCATATAAATCATTTATAAATACCTGGTCCCATTAGGTAGGTTGTCTTTTTATTTTGTTGGTGGTTTCCTTTGCTGTGCAAAAGATTTTTAGTTTGATGTATTTTCATTTGTTTAGTCTCATATGTATAAGCTTTAGACTAAATTTGGGAAATATTCAACCATTACTTCTTCAAATCTTTTTCTGATCCATTGTATTTCTGGGATTTCAATAGCACTTATGTTATACTGCTTGATGTTGTCTTACAGATCACTGAGGCTCTGTTCTTTTTTTCATGTTCTTCATGTTGGATAATTTCTAGCAATCTATCTTCACATTTACTGACCTTTTATTTTTTCTGCTCCAATTTTCTGTTAATTATATTCAGTTATTTATTTATTGATTGATTTTAGAGATAGAGAGGAAGGGGGAGAGATAGGGAGAAGAGAAGAGAAGAGAAGAGAAGAGAAGAGAGAAACATCACTTTATTGTTTTACTTATTTATGCATTCATTGGTTGATTCTTTTATGTGCCCTTACTGGGAATTGAACCTGTAACCTTGGTATATCAGGACAACACTCTAACCAACTGAATTACCTAGCCAGGGCTCCCATTCAGTTATTTTAAAAAATTATGAATGTTGTTCTTTTTTGCTTTAGAATATTCAGTTGTGTTTTTAAAATAGTTTCTCCTTCCCTGCATAGCTTCATCTTTTTTATTCATTATGTCCACATTTTCCTCTATATCTTCGAACATATCTATATAACTATTACATGTAATTATATATAAAGTCCTTCTTCGCTAATTCCGGTGTCTATGTCATCTTAAATTTCTTTTCTACTTGCTGATTCTTCTCTGGATTGTGACCCACATTTTCTTATTTCTTTACTACATTATAATAACTTTATTTCATAGTGGACATTAATATGTTACATTATAGGGAGTCTGCATTATGTTGTTTCTTTTAAATACAATTTTATTTGGGAATAATTTAAAAAGTTTTAAAGATCACAGAACATTCCTTTATATCAGTAATCCCATTTCCCCTAATGTTAAAGTCTTAAATAATCATGATACATTTGTTAAAACTGAGAAATAAGCACTGCTACATTATTATCAACTAACTCCAGGGTTTTTTTTTTTTTTTATTTCACCAGATTTTCACTAATGTTCTCTTTCTGTTCCCGAATATAATCCAGGATACAGTGTTGCATTTAATCTCCATATTAGCATTCTCTGGTCTGTTATAGTTTCTCAATATATCCTTATTTTTCATGACCTTGATATATTGGAAGAGCTAGATATTAGTAGACTATCTCTCAATTTGAAGTTATCTAATTTTTATTCACATTTAGATTGAGGTTATCGGGTTTTGCAAAACATACCATAGTGGTTAGCTGCCTTTCTCATGGCATGATATTGGAGGTGGATGATATCAACAAGACATCACTGGTGGTTCGCATGGTTAACCCTGTTTAGGTGGTTGTGGTTGTGTTGGCCAGGTATCTCTGCTGCAAAGTTACTCTTTTTCCCTGTCTATACATTATTCTTTGATAGTAAGTTGCTAAGTCTTGCCAACACTCAAGGGGAGGAGAATTAAATTGCTCATCACATGGGGTGAGTACCTGCATATATTATTTGGAATCTCTGTAAGGAAGATTTATCACTTCTCCCCCACTTATTTATTCAATAATTTCTTTTTTTAAAATATTTTATTTATTTATTTCTAGAGAGAGGGGAAGGGAGGGAGGAAGAGAGGGAGAGAAACATCAATGTGTGGTTGCCTCTCATGTGGCCCCCACTGGGGACCTGGCTCACAACCCAGGCATGTGCCTTGACTGGAATTGAACCAGCGACCCTCTGGATCACAGCCCATGCTCAATCCACTGAGCCGTACCAGCCAGGGCTCAATCATTTATTTCAGTCAGCATGGATTCAGGGGAGTAACATTCTCATGATGGCAGAGTAGGAGACCTCAGGTTTTTCCTTCCACAAAGAACAATGATTAAACAACTTTCCACTAATGAAAACAGTTCTAGGAGATCTCAGGAGTCCAATTAGGAAGCATTAACAACGCAGTGAAGCAAAAAGCCTGAGAATAACTCCGTAAAATATAGGAAGAACAGTTTCATTTTGCCTGCATCATCCCATTCCCCACCTATATACAGTAAACTAATTTCTGACAAAAGCATCACACATATATACAATGGGGAAAGGATGATCTCAAATAAATGATTTTGGCAAAACTAGATATCCACATGAAAAAGAACAAAATGGGGCCCTTTAATACACCATGCACAAAAACAACTCAAAATGGATTAAAAACTTAAAAGTAAGACCTCTAAACACAAAAGTCCTATTAGAAAATATAGGGGGAAAGCTCCTTGACATTAGTCTTGTCAATGATTTTTTGGAATGTCCACCCAAAGCATAGACAATGAAAGCAAAAATAAACAAGTGGTACTACAATAAATTAATTATTTCTGCACAGTGAAAGAAAACAATAAAATGAATGCTGCTGTAAATTGGTACAGCCTCTATGGAAGACAGTATGGATGCCCTAAAAATATTGAAAATAGAATAACCATATAGTAATTCCACTTTTGGGTACATATCCAAAGGAAATAAAATTACTACTGTTTCAAAGAGATATCTGCACTGCCATGTTCATTGCAGCATTATTGGTAGTAACCATAATATGGAAACAACCTCAGTGTCCATCAGAAGATAAATTATTAAAGAAAATGTCACATATGTATGACATTTTATCAATGTAAAAGACTTAAATATAAGTTGCAACACCATAAAAGTCCTAGAGGAGAACATAGGCAGGAAAATCTCAGATATTCCACACAACAATATTGCCACTGATATGTCCCTTAGAGCAAGGGGCATAAAGAAAAGAATAAACACATGGGACCTCATCAAAGTAAAAAGCTTCTGCACAGCTAAAGAAAACATTAGCAAAATGAAAAGGGAACCAACCATATGGGAAAACATATTTGCCAATGATATCATGGAGAAGGGTTATATCTCCAAAATTTATCAAGAACTCACATGACTCCACTCCAGGAAGACAAACAATCCAATTAAAAAGTGGGCAAAAGACCTGAACAGATACTTCTCCAAGGAGGACCTACAGAGGGCTCAGGGACTTGTGAAAGGATCCTCAGCATCACTAGCCATCAGAGAGATGCAAATTAAAACAGCAATGAGATACCACTTCACATCAGTCAGAATGGCCATCATAAACAAATCAATAAACAACAAGTGTTGGCAAGTTTGTGGAGAAAAAGGAACCCTATTGCACTGTTGGTGGGAGTGCACACTGGTGCAGCCACTGCAGAAAACAGTATGGAATTTCCTCAGAAAATTAAAAATGAAACTACTTTTTGACCTGACATTTCCACTGCTGGAATGATACCTTAAGAAACCTGAAACACCAATTCAAGAGAACCTATGCACCCCAATGTTCATAGCAGCACAATGTACAAAAACCAAGTGCTAGAAGCAACCAAAGTGCCCATTATTAGTGAGTGAGCAGATCAATAAACTGTGGTACATTTACTCCGTGGAATACTACATAGCAGAAAGAAAAAAGGAGCTCCTACCCTAAGTGAAATAAGCCAGGCGATGAAAGACAAATACCATATGCTCTCACCTATAAATGGCACTTAATCAACAAAATAAGCAAGCAAAATATAACCAGAGAAGCTGGAATAAAGAACAACCTGACGGTGACCAGAAGGGAGTGGGGATGGGGATAATCTGGAGAAAAAAGGAAAGGGTCATGAAGGAACATGTTTAAAGGACACATGGACAAAGCCAAAGGGGGCTAGAATTGAGAGTGGGAGGTGGGGATGGGTGGGGCAGGGGGAGTGTGGTGGGAAAATGGAGACAACTGCACTTGAGCAACAATAAAAAAAGTTAAAATGTGAAAAAAATGTACATATATAAAATAGGAAATTATTCAGTCTCAAAAAAAAGGAAATCCTGCCATTTACAACAATATATATATGAACTTGGGGGACATTATCTACATCAGCGGTCCCCATTCTTTTTGGTACCAGGGACTGGTTTCCTCTAAGATGGTGTGGGGGAGGCTGGCAGGAGACAGAGTTCAGGGGAGCTTTGATCCCGGACTGGGGACAGTACCAGTTGGTGGCTTGTGGGGGTGGGACCTCTGATCTGCGTGAAATAAACCCAATACAAATTTAAACGTGCTGAGGACACTAACATTAGCCTGCTATTGGATAAAATCATTTCACACAATGAATACACTGTAGAGTACTGATTGCTTACCCTCCTGATTGCATGCCTGGCTGGGGTCTGAGGCTCAGTGCTGCTACTATCCAGCATGACAGGAGAGTATCATAATGCACATTGCCAGCCAGGGGAAAGATAAAAATTTGAGGTAAGTTTCTACTGAATGTATATTACTTTTGCAATGTAGAAAAAAAAAAAAGTCTAACCATTGTAAGTTAGGGATGACCTGTATAATTTTTATGTACCAAAAATAAGTATAAGTCAGTATAGAATCAGATTTTTTAATTCCCGGTTTATAATCCAACACTGTGTTTTTTGCTCTAATTATTTCATATTTGGCCACTGGGACCTTTTTGGTTTGGTTTCTAGGCCCTTCTGATATGCCCTTATCTTTTTTTTAAAGAGTTTTTGTTTATTTAGTTTTAGAGAGGGGAAGGGAGGAAGAGAGGGAGAGAAACATCAATGTGTGGTTGCCTCTTGTGTGCCCCCCACTGGGAAACTGGCCCACAACCCAGGCATATGCCCTGGCTGGGAATCAAACTGGTGACCCTGTGGTTTGCAGGCTGGTGCTCAATCCACTGAGCCACAATAACCAGGGGTGCCCTTCTCTTTTTTATTTATGGTTTTGAATACTTCCTTATTTTCTAGTACTAAAAAGACTAAGATGCTCCAGGCTCATCTTGTATTTTTCCTGCCCGGACCCTAGAATTAGTCATTTCCTCAAGGAGCCCTGGTTCCTGTGTTGTCTTCCTTTTTATTTAAAACCATATTAACCATTTGAAGTGTTGTGGACTGAATATTTGTGTCCCTTTCATCCCAAAATTCATATGTTGAAGACCTACATGGACATTTAACCTATAGTGTGGCTGTATTTAGACTTGGGGCCTCTAAGGAAATAATTAAATTTAAATAATTAAATTTAAGTGGCTCCTGATCTGATAGGATTGGTGTCCCTATAAGAGATACCAGAGAGCTCACTCTCTCTTCGTGCACACACGTGCTGCAGAAAGACCATGTGAGACCATAGTGAGGAGTTGGCTGCTGCAGGAGGGAGTTCTCACCAGTCACTTTAATCTTAGACTTCCATGTCCAGACTATGAGAATAAATTAATGTTGTTTAAGCCACCCAGTCTAATGTGCTTTGTTATGGCAGTCTAAGCAGACTAAGGCAAGTGTATTTACACTGTTGTGCAACAGACCTCCAGAAGTTTTCACATCTTGCAAAACTGAAACTCAATAACAATTAAATGACTCTCCATTTCTCCTTTTCTCCAGCCCCTGACAACCACCATCCTATCTTCTGTTTTTATGAATTTGACTACTTTAAATACCTCATATAGGTGGAATCAGAGACAATTTATCTTTTGGTGATTTGCCTATTTCATTTATCATAATGTCTTCAAGGTTAATCCATGTTGTAGGATATGACAGGATCTTTTTCCTCTTTAAGGCCAAATAATAAATATCCCATTGTATGTGTAGTGCACATTTTGTTTTTGTTGTCTTCCTTTTAAGAGCATCAAAACTTGTTCTTTTTTTTTTGAGAATTTTTGTATGAGTTTATTTGAGCCAAACTGATGACATACACCAGGCAGTAAGATCACAAATGCTCTCAAAACTTGTTTACAGACGGCTAAATTACTGGTGGATCTGTGGGGTTGTCAAGCTCTGTTTTGTTTATTTGTTCATTCTGGTTAGCACTGCACCACCTCTGGTCTCACTTATTTAGGTGTCAGCCCGTCAGGAGGCCCTCTCAGCTAGGACTTGCAGAATCTGTGCAGTCCAGCTCCTAGCCAAGGACCTATGCTGAGCACCCATGCAATCTTCTGTACACCTCTCTTTATGAAGCTCTCTCTTATTAGTTACCCTGACCTTCAAATTCCAGCCATAGAAGCAGCTCAAAACTTAATCTCTGTCTCCTCAGCGTGGTGAGACTGCTGCTCTATTTCGAATGCACTTTCTGCCTTATGCCAGGAAGTAGCCTTGGTGGAACCTTAGGGTGATCATAGGATTCTCTTCTATCAATGATCACAGTCCTGCCTCTGTTCTTTGGCTGGAAACAGTTGCCTCATGTATTTTGTCATGTAGAGTTTTTTTGGTTGGAAGTCAAGTCCAGCAGCACTCTGTCATGGCAGGAAACAGAGTATAGTAGTTTTTATTAATATGCTCTTCCTGTTTCTCCTCTTTTCTACCTTTATATAAATACATTCTGTCCTAGTGACCTTATCTGTTCTTAGTTTCAATTTCCTTTCTGTTTTTATGTTAACTTTTTATTAACTATTCACGTATTAAAAATAAACCACTTTGGTGTATATCATTTAATGTGTTTCCTTTTATAGTTGTCTTTGCATACAAAAACAAGAGAGCAGGAGACAAATTTAACGGAATTTCTGAGACTGTGAAGGGTAAAGATTAGAGCATGCTTGGGAGAATGATTTGGGGAGTATAGGGGAGCAGAATATTCACAAAGTACAATTGGGTAATAGTCCATTTTTTCCATAATTCCAGGCACGCTTAGCCAATAGTCCATTTCTGTATCACATATAACTACCCAAAAGGTCCAAGAAACCATGAATCAGTCCCATTTAGCATGCATGTATTTTCTCAAAAGGGAAAAAGGCAAATACAAAATCTGAGATAAACTAAAAGCTAGGAACCACTCTGATTTTTATTTCAGTTTCCATAGTTGAAATTGCTGGCTGAAGAGCAACTTGTTCGTGCTCTGTAGAATGAGATGAGATGGGCAGTCAATTTAATATACAGGGTGGAGAAAAAGTAGGTTTACAGTTGTTTGTATGGAAAGCAATACAATAATTAATAAATAATAATAAAAGAATGAACTGTTTTGCATACTGACAACTGTAAGCCTTCTTTCGCTCAACCTTTTATATTTAATAATCATCTAGAGAGTATGGTGAGGCCAAAAAATCATCACAGTTTAGAATATTCATTTTTATAGGCAGCCCCAGAATTTGGTCATTTCCTGAAAAATTACTTTTTTTTGTCACCTATACCTTGTGAAAAAAACCTCCAAGCTTCCTGCTAGCAGTTTACAGATTGGGCCATTTCCTCACTGGCGCACACCTCCTCATACTTCTCTAATTTGACTTTCTCAGCTGAAGTGAAAGATACTAGATGGAGATGATTGACAATGCTCTTTATTCTGCATTAGAATTGTCTACTGCACCCCAAGCCCAGAATGACTGCAGACCACAGCAAAAAGGTAAGTAAATCAAGTTAGTCTGGAAAACTGTGTGTAGTTACCATAGGCTAAGGGATGAATGGGAAGTAGAATAAATTTTGAGTAGAGGATGCAGAAAAATTGAGGCTAATTTGAGGGCATATGTTAGTTTCAGTTTGAAGTCCAGAATTGGAATGCAAAAATTTGGTATATGGTCAAGAATCAGATCTTAGATCTCAGGTAAAGTCTCTTCTAACTGTTCACTTCTATGATCTCATCTATGAAACCCCAGCTAGGGCAGTTCTGTTATTCTTTATTGCTCTTGAACTAAAGCAGAACTCTGTGTGTGTGTGTGTGTGTGTGTGTATGTGTGTGTGTGTGTGTGTGTGTGCTGGGGGTACTTATCTCTTTAGTAAAATTTTGAGTAAACCAGCTGTTTAAATTCCAGGTAGTTCTGTTTTTCTGTGAGATAAGGAGAAATATAGCAATAATTTTGCTACTGGTTAATAATAAGACTTTGGCAGAAAAGGAACTAATTTACATATTAAGTAAGACAATATAAATTTATATATTGATGTGAGAGAGAAACATCAATTGGTTGAACCCAAAGGATAGGTGTGTGCCTGACTTGGAATTGAACGCACAACCTACTGGTGTACAGGACAACGCTCCAACCAACTTAGCCACATGGCCCAGAGCTCAACTACATATCTTGACAGTCATTCCAAATCCACTAAAAACATGTCTTTATTCCTTTGTTTGAAGCTGCATATTTATGTTATGAATATATTAAAATGTATTTGATGTCTTATTGATAGACAGTGAAACTAAATTCAATCTTTTTTTCCTATGAATACTGTTGCCATGAATAGCCTTACAAATACAACATTTTACACATGGGTGAGTATCTGTATAAAAAATTTCTCACCAAGAATTTGTTAAGTAAAGGATAAATGCCTTTGCAATTTTGATGGACATTGCCAAATTGTCCTCCAAAAAGTGTGCACCAATTTATATGCTCACCATTGAAACATGAGACTGTGTAAGCTGAAATTTAAAAGGAAACAGTACTCACTTTTTAAAAGAAGTAATCTTGAAAAAATTTTTTAACTTTTTTTATATTAAAAAATTATTTTTAGAGAGAGGGGAAGGGAGGGAGAAAGAAGGAAAGAAACATCAGTTGCCTCTTCCCTGACAGGAAATCAAGGGAATCAAACTGGTAATCTTTTGCTTTGCGGGACAACACCCAACCAACTGAGCCGCACTGGTCAGGACAGAAAAAAAGTATTTTTAACTTGATAAATATAGCATGTAACTTCATAAAGATGGTTACTCTAGACTTTGGAACAAGTTCTTGACAGATCCAAGGTCTTTAGGGCATGCATGGGTCTCAATTCCTACTAGGCCAAATTGCTTCAAGATCCCAGATATCCTTCCCTGACCTTTTCTTTTCCTTCATTTTTTATTATAACTCAGGATTTTGCTTGGGATTCTGTTCTTGCAGCTTCTTTGTCCAGGTGCCCTTTCTCTCGCCGTATGACAATGGCTTCGGGGCTTCTGAGTGCCATTCTCGTGAGCGTGCTGCTGTGCACGTGGACTCTGTGCCGGAGTAAGTGTTAATTTCAACCGAAGTCAATCTTTCATTGTATCCATGTATCCATTTTGTGTTATAAAAGCAATATAACATAGCAGAAAGTTTGAAAAATGAAAAATAATTTCACAAAATAAATCACCTCTTGTAAACAACATTTTCTGGGTGTAGCCTCCTAGTGTTTCACTACGTGTTTTCACGTAAGAGTTTATTCTCTTCATAGAATTTCAGTCAAGTTCTCTAAAATCTCCCCACCTTTTTTCTTTTTTTTAAGTAAGGCTGGTTATAGTTGTAATCAAAGTATGCTAACAATTTTATATGTTGCTTTATAATTCTATTTTGTTATAATGTCATAATGTTTATAATGTCATAAACATTTTCCTACCTACTGTCATGTTTATCATGGTAATCAATATTGTTTAACTTTTCACATTATAAATATGTCATAATTTAATTAAACATATATATATTTCCAATTAGAGAGCATTTGCATTTTATAAAATGAACTTTTCTAGATTTAGTTCTTCTAGGTCCTTAAGTATGATAATCTAGAGGGCCTTTCATTTATTGTTTCACAATCCAGAGTCCTAATTTGGATTTATGTTATCCGGGGATGATTGTTAGTGACTTGTTTTACAGGCTATTCATTAGGGTTCTAAGGGTTCAGCCCCAGGACCAGTCAGCACCTCAGATCCCAGTCCTATCTTTGACAGAAGGAGATTCCTAGGGAATTTGGGAAGTTCTCATTTAGGCTGGGTAGTGTCACAATTGCATGGAAAAAAGCGCAAATATATAAGGGGCCAACTTTAAGCTTAATCTCTAGAACCCTGTATTGGTCCCATGCGAGGGCTATCCATAGAAAACTTGTCTAATGTTTACATTAAAAAGGACGACTTTCCCACTTTTTAATTCTCAGATCTTGAATAGATACTGTCCATGTAAGAAACAGCCAAATCTGTAGAGAATTTTTATAAAAGTTTATTTGAGCCAAAATTGACAATTGCCAGGAAGCAAGATCCAAATGCTTCAGAGAATAACATTTTTGCAGTTTCTTTTTCCATTTCTTAGAAAATCTTATTTATTTATTTTTAGAGAGAGGGGAAAGGAGGAAGAGAGGGAGAGAAACATCAACAGGTTGCCTCTCATACACCCCCAACTCAGGACCTGGCCCGCAACCCAGGCATGTGCTCTGACCAGAGATCGAAATGGTGACCTTTCGTTCACAGACCAGTGTTCAATCCACTGAGCCACACCAGCCAGGGTGTGCAGTTTCTTTAATGCATTTAAAATTAAGAAGATTACATGAAGGTGGGAGACAACAGCAAGGTGGAGACTGGATTATAGGCTAGTTAAGATTATGTCCTCCCTTGAGGGTGGTTATGCCTTTGTGGGGTATTGTTTTTTCAGCATTCAGAAGGTGTGTTAACCTAGATGCACAGGAAAAATGGACAGGGTTTACCTTAAAACCTTTCGCTAAAGAATTTATAGGCCTAGGATATGAGTACCTACCATGACCTGCCCAGGTAGGAATTTATGATCAGACCACCCTGGGAAGTTACTGTTTGTAGAACTCCTTTTTCATCCACGGTGCATAGTCAGTTTTCACTTATGTACGTACACATGTGTTCACTTGATATAATGGCTCATCTTTGCCCACTCTGCTTATGGTGAGTTTATATAAATATGTTTCATGGAAGTAAAAAATTAATAAAGTTGTGGAATATTGGTTAAAATTACCTTGAACATTTATTTAGTTCCCTTTTATTTTCACAGACCTATAATCCAACCATTTTAAAGGAAAGAGAATGCTCTGTATTTTCTTTAGTGTCTGATACTCTTCCCTTTCAGAAAAAAAATTTTTCAATACCTGAAGTAAATGTTTTTAGCTGAAATGTCTTTCATTCGATTTCCAATGATGATAGACAATCATATTTCTGATACAAAAATCAAACTACATTATGGTTTAGTTACATTCGCTCTTCCTAGTTTCTGTCCTTTTCCTTTGCACTATTATGGAGTGTCAGGTTGGGCCTTCTGAAAGATTCTGCCTAAGTGAAGCAATGTGTGTTATGCAGTTACGTAGTGTACACACTGAGCTTGTATAGATAGTGCACTGACACATATGCAGATGCAGTAATCTTATCTGATGGGCTTATCACATGTGCATACATATCTCTAGCACAAGTAGCTACTGTCTTCACAGTCCTCAGCTAGATTGCCCCCATTTCCTCCCCTGCCCCTTTAGTCAGATCCCATTCTTGCTTAGAGGAATGTATGGTAGTAATGATGGAGCTGGATATAGTGAGGTATTTAACTTGAGGCCGTGCATTCGTTACAGGAGAAACTCGTTTATTCTTTCAGACACAGTAAAGAATTACAGATCAGCAAGTCTTTTAGCGTGCAAGCAGGGTTATCAGAGATATGTTCTCCTGGAAGAGGACAGGCCTTGCTGAGGTGAGGGTGAAAGACATAGGTTCAGGGCATGGCAAGGTAAGGGTGGCATTAGGCAAGGGCAAGGGTGGTCAGAGCAAGGGTGGCAAGAGCCCCAGGGCCTTTGTCCTGAGGACTTATGTAGTTGGTGGAATGGGGGTGAAGAAGTTACATATTGATTGATGGGTAAAAGTGGTGCCAGCTTTCCTGCGGGGGGACTTGACTACCCAAACTTAGCTATGTGTAGGGGTCTGTTAGCCTGAATCCTTATCTTGCTCTAGACTCTATTTGTTCATCTTGTTGTAAAACAGACTCTAGACTCTACTTGTTCATCTTGTAACTGGAGGCAATTAATTAAAGTTGGGGCAGTTACCTGAAGTTATTTATGGGCTCTTTCTGTAAGCTTTAGTGACTTCCTTGTAAAGGAGATAGTAACCAGAGGTAGGCAATTAACCAAAGTATTGTTATGGGCTTCTTCTTTGGGCTCTGTGGGCAGGCCTTGGGATGAATACACAGTTTCAAGGCTTTCTTTCCCATGTAGTGAAAATGATACACAGAATGTCAAGGGCTTCCCTCCTCCCATCTAACAGTGTTTCTTATGATGTTGGAACACCTGGCAATATTTTGGGACCAGGCTCAGGACTACTGAGTCAGTGGGTGAGACATGGCTCCCCCCTCCTCCCTGCCTTGGTTTACTATCTATCCTACCTAACACATTCTTGTGCATCTCTCTAAACCTTAATCTGGAAGATGGTGGGGCGGGGAAGACACTTGCGACTGTCATATTCCATTTTATCTCCCATTTCATTTCCAAGACAGAGTGGTCCATAAAGATTGTGAACCAGGTCCTCTTCCTTTCTAGGTACCACTTGCGCCATCTCTTCTTGCTGCCCAGACTTTTGGATGGGGTATGGTGACCATTGTTATTACTTCTCAATGGAGAGAAAGGACTGGAATTCTAGTCTGGAATTCTGCCTAGCCAAAGGCTCACAACTCCTTATGTTTAAAGACAACCAGGAAATGGTAAATGCAAACATTTAGTGAATGTAGGTTGTTTTCTTGGTGAATGCTGTTTAAATCTATCATGTATCCTCTTTTGATGAACAAAAGGAGTATCTTTCTCTCTCCTCTTTCTTTCCCTTCTTTCTTCCTCCTCTCCCCCTTCCTTCTGCCTCCTCCTTCCTCACTCCTTATCCTTTCTTCTGCCTGGCCCAACAACCCTCAGTTATGGAAACCTAGATGTTTGCATAGGCATGTAGGTGTGCATGTTGGAGGTGGAGGAATGATGAGTATATTACAGAGAGAAATTAGACTTGAAGTACATGTCTAATAAAAGATTCATTAGATCCAGAAACATATGGGCCTAATAACAAGGAGGCAGCAGGTTCCTACGTGAGAGCTTGTGGGACTTGGGGGTGAGAAGAAGAGAGAGAGCATGGAGACTAAGAGACTATGGCAAGGGCTTAAATGCTTTCCTTTTAATATTTTTCCTTCATTCATTGGAGTCTAGTGAGTTCCAGGCTAGGAAACAGTTGTGGGTGGGTTAGGGTGTATAAAGAGAAAGCCATGCAGAAAGTTGGGAAAGAAGGAAGGAAACCCATGGTGTGTGTGTGTGTGTGTGTGTGTGAGAGAGAGAGAGAGAGAGAGAGAGAGAGAGAGAGAGATCGAGATCTTAAGCTCCTTTCAGAGTTAAGCTGGTGGGCTCCACTTCCTCCAGGGCTCTCAGATCCTTTCTGTCTAGCCTGCTGGAGAGGAGCTCTTTATTAATCCTATAGCATCTCAAAGTAATGTAAGGAGTGACATTCTGTGGAAACCTGGTGCAAAACAATCAAATTCCAACTTAGTATAAATAGCATATACAAAGAAAATACGAAATCTTAGTATGGCTTTTAGTGCAAAATCATACACATGATTTTTGGCGGATAGAATCAAGATATAGAAAACAGCTTATTAAAAATTCAATTATATTAACCTCCTTAGGGGAAATTTAGAGAGATAATTACTCTAAATCAATTGGGGAGAACATATAGTTCCTAGATTTTATAACGTCCTATTAAAAAAAAAGATTAAAGTATCTACATTCTTGTTTTCTCTAAAAGAAATGCTCATTCCTCTGAAATTTTTGCATAGAATCTAATTCCAAATCAGTCCACCCCCCGTGACTTACTTTTCCTTTATGCCTTTCCTAAACTAGGTGGCAGAATGTGTTTGGGCTATAAAATTTTATTTTATGGTATCTGGTAACAGTAACCTTGCTTTCTGGACCTTTTTGCAGTAACTTTTATTCTCAGTCTGATGAAGCTGCTTCTGTGGACTTGAACTGACTGAAACCAATAGCAGAAGTGAGCAAAGATCTTGAAACATTGCTGGGCAACTACCGATAAACAGAAGAGCGAGTCATAATGCAAGGCACTGCCGCAGAGAATCGTGGTGCGGCAGCTGCTATAGATTACACCGTGTGAGAACGAGGTGCAGAGGGAAAGGGCTGAGGCACAGAGAGTATCTGGGAATTGTGGATATTCAGTCTCCCCAAGGTCTCCTGCTGGAATGGAGTAGCTATTAGAGGAATTTCTATTTTGTATTTCTTTTCTCTCTTTGCTTTCCCTGGATCTTGCCTCTGCTGTTGTGTAAGTGGAACAGAGTTAGATTGGTTGCATTTCCAAAACTGGTTTATTTTCTCTTCAGGCCCCTTGGTCCAAATGGGTATTGCAGAAGGTAGAGTGTCCCTAAGAGATTTGATAGCAACCACAGATAAGTTTTGCTTTTGACATTCCTTTGGTTCTCTGGCCTAATTCTTTTTCTCTGCCTTAGCTTTTGTCAGATTCTATAGAACCCACTTGACTTATACTTGATTTGACAAGCCTCTTGTACTAGTGTTATTATTTTGTTTCAAAGGCAAGATTTACATACTAGGTAAAAGGTTTACTTGATATTCCTAGTATCATACTTAGGTCTGAACAGCAACCAAAAGAGCAAATGGGTGCATTAAAGTGGAAGTTTTTCAAACTGGCCTTCCCCTGGCGGAGAGTACTGTGAGGGAATTACATTGCTATGTGCTGGAGGCTACAGGACACATACCCCAACTTTTATACTCAGCTGTAGCAGAGTATAAAAACAGTATAGAAACTGACTTGTATTGAGCACTTGCTATACGCCAGGTATTTTATGTATATTATTCTTAATCCTCACAGCAAAGTAGAATACAGCACCTCCATTTCACCGATGAGCACAAATCCAAGGTCACAAATCTGACAAAGCCAGTTCCTCTCCCCCTTCTTCTCCTCCTTCTCTTCCTTCTCCTCCTCCTCCATCTTCTTCTCCTCCTTCTCTTTCTTCTTCTGGAGCCAGATTTTAAACTCCACTTTAGCCCATCCTTTAAAGTCACTTACAGAAATATTTGACAGCTACTAGACTCTATCTTGTATATGCTGAAAACATGAGATAAAATTTTCCTATTAATTGCCTTTTCTTTTCTATACATTTTTAAAAATTATTTGAATTTGAAATCTGGAATGTACATGATATGGTCCATGGGATTTAAATATTTTTAAAATGGTCAAATGCTCACTTATCTCTGTCTTTTCTCTTGGACTTTAAGATTTGGGTGGAAGTGGAAGAGAGTATAAGGGGTATAAATGGTAACGGAAAAAATAAAATAAATAAAGATTTATTTTACTTTAAGTGAAAGTAAAGTCATTGCTTTAACTGCTTTGCCTGAAAAAAGTCTGGAGATTGAAGAAAAATATATTAATACTATTATTTAAAAATTTATCAGACATACAATAAAATAAATTAATATTTATTTTATTTTTTAAGAAAATAAAATGAAATTGGAATTACTCTGTTATTTCCTCAGGTTTCTGTTCACATATGGTATCTGGCCTTTGCTGTTCTTCCTGCTTTTTGAATTTATCTTTAGGTTTTAGATATATTCAAATCCTTGATTTTTGTTGTCATTTTACCCCCACAAAGCTCAGTTTATTTTGGTTGGTGGCATTTTTTCCTTAGAGTTGTTGAAGTATTATTCAAAAAGTACACATTTAGTAGAGAGTTCCTTGTGGAAATATTTTTGTTTCTTAAAATTTGTCCTGATGCTCCATACCTCAGAGTATCTTTCGTCCTCATTACCATAGCTTGAGATGGTATAATCAGAGTTTACTGTTTTAACAACCTAGTCACTTCAACTATCTTTCCCATTAGAATTTATGACTTTGGGATTGTTTTTGTCTTCTCCCTGGCTTTTCTTTTATTTAGGGTTTACATCTAATTATATGCATGTTTTCCTTCTGTGGAGACTGCAATACAAGCACTATGGCAAATTGGTCGCTTTTACCCATATTTTAAAGTCGAATCAGGTAATGGGAAGAGCTTAGTTTCTTACAGACAGTTATGAGTCTGCTTGTACTGCATTACTTACTACATGAGCTCGAGCAATTTTCTTAACCTCTTTAACTTTCCATTTCCTCATGTACCAAGTGAAGAAAGAATTTTCAGGAATTGTTATAAATATTAAGTGAGAAAAATCATGAAATTTACCACATGAAACTGTGGTAAAATATGCATCACGGAGTAAACTATGACTTGTTTAATTATGGCCCTTATGAGGAAACCTGAAATGGTATGTTGGAAGGTTGAAAGAAATGACCGGAAACACAGGGCAGATTAATAAAGGGATTGTTTCACTGTGGAGGTCTTCCTGGTCTGGTAGCTCATGTGTCCTCTATCACCCTATCTTTGCAAACAGATCCAGCAACCAGCATGAGTTTCACAGCAAGCATAGGTGTGGTAGATAGGTTAAGATATCTCTTTCTATCTTTTCTTTTTAAACTTAAAAAAAATGCATAGTATAAAATTTAACATTTAGCCATTTTCAAGTGTACAATTGAGTGACATTAAGTACATCTCCTTTGTTGTGCAGCCACCACCACAGTTGAGCTCCAGAATGTTTTCATTGTCCCCAACAGGAAGTTGGTCCCCATTAAACAGTAACTCCGTATTTTCTCCTTCCTCCAGCCCCTGGTGACCACCTTTCTACTTTTCGTCTTGCCTATTATACCTTTTTATACACGGGTTATTTCAAGGTTCATTTGTGCAGTAGCATTTACCAGGGTTTTATTCCTTTGTATGGCTGAATAATATTCCATTATATGAATATATCACATTTTGTTTATCCACTTGTCTGTTGATGGACAGTTTTTTTTTTAATGATCTTTTAAAGTGCTCTGGTTTATAGAACAAGGCTTATTTAAGTATTGTGCACATACATAAAATTTAGGGAAAATGCTTATTAATATGAAACTCATAACTGGTAGCCTGTCAATTTTTTGAAATCTCTTTATGTATCTGCATATTTTGATTTCAAAAAAAAATTTTTATTGTATTTTTTCCATTACCATTTAGTCGCTGTATCCCCCCTCCCCCCAGCAATCACCACACTATTGTCCATGTCCATGAGTCCTTTTTCCTTTTTTGCTCCATCCTTCCTCCCTCTACCCTTGCCACCCACCCCAGCTGTCATCCTGCTCCTCTCCATCTATGAGTTTGGCCCCATTTTCCTTGTTAGTGAAGTTTGTTCATTAGATCCCACATATGAGTGAAATCATATGGTATTTTCTCTGACTGTATTATTTCACTTAGCATAATTTTCTGCATATTTTGATATGACAGTAATCCATGTTTACTTACTAAAGGATATCTAAAAAGTCTGGAAACAGGAAAAACTTATTTAAAAATAATATGTTAGTTATATGTACAAGTAATATGCTAAATGTGTTTTTATTCAACCTCCAGACACATTTTCAGCTGAAATAACTCTAAATTTAAGCAATAGATTAAATTGAATTTAGACTTTATGGGTGCTCTGTGTTGTACTATTTTCAAATTCTTAACTATGTTCATTGCTTTAACTACTTTACCTGAAAAGGGTCTGGAGATTGAAGAAAAACATATTAATGCTGTTATTTAAAAATATATCAGACATATTGTTTGAAAATATGTTTATCCTATGTTTCTAGGCTTTTTGGTCACCCTGTAATTATGTTCTGCTTTTTTAAAAATCACATAGCCTTATTTCATCCTTGTTGTTTTCAAACAATATGTTATTCTAGGTGTTTATTTTTTTAAATTCTGTATTATTTTGGTTATGTCTGTTTTCATATTCTAAGGCAAAATTTTTATTTTCAATTTTTATGCAGCTATAAGCATATTTATATAAATTATTTTCCTTGAGGTCATTTCTTTAGGGTATGGTTCCTGAAATTCAGTTAGCTAGTTGAAGGTATTGCCAATTTAGTAGCTTTGATATATTGGTAGTTTACCTTTTTATGGGTTGAAAATATAGATGTACTCCATAAACCACATTAATTTTGGGTGTTTAAAGAATATATTCTGCACATTAAAATACATTAATTACAATTTTAAAATATTATCTGCAAACGTGTGTGTGTGTGTGTGTGTGTGTGTGTGTAAGATATAATACTGACCTAAAAAAAAAAGGACAGAAAAATGTACCTAATTTTATATGTTTGGGTTCTGTCTTCATCTTGCATTCAGGTTTTGCATTTTTTTCCTTTCTACAATATAACCAAACATGACAAACTCTAAAGTCACTTAACACCTAACTGCTTTAGTTCACACATTCTCTAGAGGTCAAGAGTTAAGTCCTTGCTTATGCCTCTGTGCTGTTCTACACATGCACACACACACACATTATCCATGAATGCACAGAATATAAGAATTGCACTCAGGTTTTAAAAGCTTCTTCCAGGGGAAAGGTGTTTAAGTGAAAGCGCTTCAGTAAGATTTTACTGTCCACCCTCACCAGTGAGAAGTGGTGACTTAGAATTTTGTCCAGCTCTTCAGAATACTCAGTGCAGGATTGGAACTGGTAAGCAGCATTCTCTAAACAGAGCTCTTCAGATGCTAAATGAGGTTTCTGAGCAAATCTTTATTCATTTGTGTGCGTTATCATTACAGTTGTCATTCCTTTTATTGTGAGGAGAGGAAGAAAGAATTGCACTGTTTTTTTCTTATAATTCCATTGGAGAAATGAGGAAAATCTCATTTCTTCCTAATTTAAATAATCTTTTGTAGCAAATTGTTTAAGAAATGCATAAAAGGTTTCAAGCTATTCTGAAAATTGAGATATTATTTCACCTCTCTTATCCTTCCTGTATTCTTCAGTTTACTCCCCTACCCCCAACATGCACAACTGAGTACTCAATGAGGGTAAAGGAAAAAATGCAGAGAACTTGCATTCAAAAGGTTTTAATCTCTTGTAGCATAAGACTAGACTCTATATTCTTGAATTCTATAAATATTATTGGACATAATTTCACATATTTTTTCTAGGTGCCGGAGATATAGTAATAACTAAGAGCTGTTGCTGTCAGTCAGAGGAAAGACAGACAACAAACCAGTAAACAAATAAATATGTTGCTATGTGCTTTCAAGAAAATGAAACAGTATGTTATAATAGTGAATGTAGGTACTGTTCTAGATCGACCAGTTAAGGGAGGAATCTTTAAGGGTAATTTTTGAGCTGATGCCTAGATCTGAATGAGAGCTCCATAAAAATCTAGGGGAAGGGTATTGCAGGCAGAGGGGAAAGCTAGGTAAGACCCTAAAGTAAAAATGACCTCGGCATGTTAAGAGAACAGGAAGAAGGCTCACGTGACTGGAAACTAGTAAGTGAATAAATTGTTGGAAGGGGCCAGGTCACGTAAGGTCTTGTAATATGTAGTAAGGATTTTAGATTTTATTCTAAGTGAAAAGGGAAATTTTTGGAGAGCATTAATCAGAGGCACAATGTGATTTTATTTATTAACAGAAAGGGAGAGCCTTATATAATGCAAACATTTAACACTGGGAGAGAAAATTTGATACTTATTTAATAAGGAGGCTTGGGTAGTAGACACTTTTCCTCATGAAAACCAGTTTCCTAATCTATAAAGGTGAGGATGATAATATCTGTGTACCTTCCAGGGTTGTCAAGAATTTTATAATTGGAAAGAAATCCTAGTGAATCTCTAAGCTAAATCAATCCTCATAAGGAAGCTGAGGCCCAGCCAGGTTAAGCAACTTGTTCATCTTCAGGTAGCAGGGACAGAGCTAGTGACGAGCACTGGTATGTTGCTTTTGTTTTGCTTTCCTAAATGCCATACTGCATATCCAGCATGTCAAGTGAAATTGGCAATAGAATGAAAAGGGATTTTGTAAATGTTTAAGTACCATACATAATGATATAAGACATAATTGTTTTCAGGGTACTTTACCCTAAGCTATCATAGGAGATCAATTATTTAGGAAGGAAGTTCTAGTAAACAAGTTGTGCTGGTTTTTCTAACGCTTCAACCACATGCATTCAGTGGAAATTAAGATTGAAATCCAGTGAAGAGAAAATAGAAGTTATTGTGAAAATGGCAAATAGCACAAAAAAATTTTGTTCTATTTTTGTTATGCACTGCATATTTGTGACCTTCTAAAATTCATCTATTGAATCCCTAATCCCCAGTGTGTTGGTATTTGGAGATGGGCCTTTGGGAGGTAATTAGATCATGAGGGTGGGGCACTCATGATGGAATTAGTGCTCCGATAGGGAGAGAAATGAGAGAGTTTCCCTTTCTCTCTGTTTTCTACCACAGGAGTGGATACAATGAGAAGACAGCTGTCTGCAAACCAGAAAGCAGGTTCTCACTAGACATCAGATCTACCGGCACCTTGATCTTGGACTTCCCAGTCTCCAGACTGTGAGAAATAAATGTCCATTGTTTCAGTCACCCAGTCTATGGTGATTTGTCATAGCAGCCCAAGCTAAGACATTCTCCTTTAGTGTCTTTACTGGGAGTGCAAAGAGGCTTTATGCTTATCATGACATCAGAAGAGAAATATTTAATTATGCTAGCAAAAGTTTCCAAGTAGGGAAAGGAAGCTATAGTCTAGAGACAACATTAAGAGCACTGTCCTAGCATTCTTACTTTTTAGTAACCATCTTCCTGGAGTAGAATAAAAAGGACATCAGGATGGGACTTCTAGTGGTATTGTAATAATCCCAGAGGTTGAAATCTCACTGTTTTTTTAGTAGCTTCTTGATAAAAGAGTATTTTCTTCCAAAGGTATTCAGCTAAGTAAGCTGTCAATAGAAAATACTGATACGTTTAAATGAACAAAAATGTATATATTTGGATCAAAATGAGGATGTTTAAAAATGCTTTTTCCTGAAACTTAAAGAAGAAAATAATTTTCTTTGATTTTTAAAAAACTTCTAGAGGAGGTTTTTCAGAAGGCCTGAAGGAAGTCCAGGAATACCCTGCCATCTTGGGTCTCCCTCTTCTAGTCCAGGTTTTAGGATATTTGACCTTGGGTATAATGAAAAACAAGATGTATTAGCTTTAATAAACATTTTTATTCACACAGCATCCTGTTCTGTAGCAACATCAAAACCCTAAGGAAGTAACGAATATTAGAATTTAATGTTATAATAAAAGCTTCAGTTGTCATCTTGGCTTGTTTCATCAAAGATGATGTACAGTGTCTTAGCTGGCTGAGTGTGTGTGATTCTTGGCACCTCCTATGGGTCTCACACTGTTTTCAGGTCTAGTGAGAGTGCAGTTTAAAGAGAGAGATGAGATACAGTGAGATGGACTCTATCAGAAGACGTGCTGAGACCTTGGCTTCTAAGTCCAAGTCCTACCCCTAAATTACTGTGAAACAACACATCTCATTGCCTCTTTGAGCCTCTATTCCTCCGAAGGAGAGTTTACAGAGCGGGGAGAGGGATCAAGTTCACTGAATTTGAGAACACAATTTTCTGTGTAATGGCTACTGCCGGATGACATGACAGATTATCTCAAAGCATTGGTACAGGAAGGAGGCGTGAGGCAAATGATCAGTCAGGAAATGATCATGAGAACAAGTTATGGTCTTTTTCTTTAACATCTATCAGATTGAAGTGCAACTAAGTGGAAATTAAACCAACTAAGTAACTGAACAAAAACACTAAAAAACAAGTCTGCTGGGAAATAGGAGGAACTGGAAACAATTTAAATGCTTTCTTATTAGTTTTCCATTTTCTTTCACAAGGAATTTGCATTGACTTCAGGGAATTAGAATAAGAAGTAAAGAGAAGATCCAGGCAATTATCTCATTAATTATACATACAGTATTTGCTGGACACACAGAGACTTCAGTTATTGATACCCAGGAACGCTACTGCATACATTCATGCTGCCCTCAACACTAACCAGGAGGTTTTGCTATGTGTTAAGGCACACATGAATGCTTTTGAATATTCATTCACACTCTAAAACATATACAAACACTGAGGTTCTTATCTTACTTTCACGGTTTTCCACCAACTTTTTGGTCTTCAGACTTAGAGTGTTAGCTTCTCACTCATGAACAAACACAGTACTCCTCACATTAACATCACATTGGGGGGGAGGGAATTAAACATCGCAACAAAACTCTGTGACAAAATCCAAAGTGATCATTTGTTGCAAAATATATCCACTACACTAACACCAAATCCTACAACAAAATTGATCTGGGGTTTATTCTTTATCTTATTTCATTTATAGGGGCAATTCCCTTATGATATAAACTGTATTTCAGTGTCAGACTCTACAGAGGAAAGAATCTTTTTTTCTGCTCTAATAGGTAGTCTGGGCTGTATAAAGGTTGTAACTAACTTAACTTCACCTTAAGCTGTTTCCTTAAGATCTTATCTGTTTTTTTTTCCCTTGTCTTATGTAAGTTTGCTGAGAACTTAGAAAATGGTAGTTTAGTAGAAAAAGAAAATAAATTTGCTATAGGCTTAATAATAGTTTATGTATTAAATGATAATGAAAAAGGTAACTGCTTCCATAGCAGTGTTTTACTTTTTTCTTTCAAAGTTATCTGAATACCTACCAGGTGTTCCATCCAATCAAGGAGGAAGCTGCAAGAGAAGGTAGAGATGTAATATTTATCTTATCTGTTATACTAAGAATGTGATTACAGACATACAGGTCAATTCTAGGAAGTGATCCACTCTGCAAGCAACAAATCTCTAGAATTAGAATTTAGAAGAGAGAATAGTTTATCTGAAGTACATGGTTGTTTTAGCTTGGACTGTTATAACAAAATACCATAGACTGGGTTGCTTAAGCCACAGACATTTATGTTTCACAGTTCTCAAGGTTGGGAAGTTCAAGATCAAGATGCTGGAAGATTCAGTTCCTGGTGAGAGAAACTTCTTAATGGCTTGTAGACAGCCACCTTTGCATTTTGTCCTCACATGGTAGAGGGAGGCTGAGCTCTGGCCTCTTCATATAAAGACACTGATTCCTTTCTTAGTGAGGGCCCACCCTAATAACTTCATCTAGACTTAATTACCTCTGAAAGGCCCCATCCCCAAATTCCATCAAAGTGGAGGTTGGAGCTTAAACATAAAATTGAGGAGCAGGGAGGACACACAAACATTCAGTCCATAATGATGATGGTAGAGAGGGTCTAAAGAATAAATGTTTGACTGTGACACTGGGTCTCTTCCTCGTTTTTTGCATCTTTCTTGCTTTTTTCATCTTCAATCTCTCTCTTAGAACCTGCTCAAAAGTTTCTTGGATAAAGACTTTTACTGGATTGGTCTGAGGAACAATTATGGCTGGAAGTGGGAAGATGGATCAGTCCTAAACACCTCAAGGTAAGGGGCTTCAAAGGAGAGAGAGAGAGTGAGCGGGAGAATTATGTGAGCTAGATCACGAATAGTAGATGAAGAAGAGAGGAAAGAAAATAGGGAGCAGGGAAGGAAAGGAACAGTGGATAAGGACGAAGAAAAGATGACATTTAGAAAAAAAGATTTTATTTATTTATTTTTAGAGAGAGGGGCAGGGAAAGAGAAAGAGAGGGAGAGAAACGTTGATATGCGGTTGCCTGTTGCAGGCCCCTCTCTCTGGGGACCTGGCCTGCAATGCAGGCATGTGCCCTGACTGAGAATTGAACCGATGATGACCCTTTGGTTTGCAGGCCCATGCTCAATCCACTGAGCTACACCAGCCAGGGCAAAAGATGACATTTTAAAGAGAGGCTAATGAGCATTTCTTTATTCTGCTGTGTTTTCGTTGCTAAGAGAAATAGGGTCTGAATAGGGAGAAAGAATTTGCTTATTTTTTTATTCTTTCATGCCTTCCAACTCCTTTACTTTGTATGTCACCTTGATTGATTTTTCTGATATCTTACAGGATTCTTTCAAACAGCTTGGTACAGAAGTGTGGTGCCATTGGCAAAGATGGTCTCCAGGCCTCTAGCTGTGAAGTTGCTTTACAATGGGCCTGTAAGAAGGTCAGACTTTGATAGATGGTCAGATCTGTCACTAAAAAGAGGGAGCCACCTCTGGGATACTCATGGATAGCCATGAGTATATATTTAGTGAATGCTGAACCTTCTAGGATATGCCACTAGGTGTAAGATTAATGCAGCTTCCTGGGATTAATGGTTTATTGCTGTGTGCTCTTCCAGAGTAGTTAGATATTATCTTAACAAATGCATAAAGTTTGTTTTTAATATTTCTCATTCAAGTGACTAATGCTGCCTCCTTCATCTCCACCTCCACCATTTTGTCAAAAATTTATCTTTTCTATGTTATGTTCTGAGCTGATCTGATGAAATCTGTGCAAACATGTACTAGAGCTAATGTTCTAGAGAGTTTTTATGTGTGCTAGTGGGTTGACATATTACTTTTCCCTGGTGATATATTTTTATGTCAAGAGTGGCTTTTTGCAGATAAAGCTTTATTCTAAAGAATAATGCTAAAGAGGATGAGGGCAGGGTGGGGCTTTTTCACACTTACTTAAAGATGCAGCCTTGACTTAATTTAGTTTTGTTGATTATGCATAAACCAATATGTGACTATATTTTCCATGCTGTAAATATATGATTTGTATGTTAATTTACCACAGTGGTCTATATGATAAGCCATTTTTATAGAAGAAAATTTATAGAAGCAGTTTAGGTGGTTGATCCTTGAAATATTTTATGCACAAGTGCCTCAAAATTGAGAAAAAATGTTATTATTTTTTCTTAGTAGGATTTAGACATAAATAAGCAAGAAGGTGCTGTTTAAAGATATAGAAGTGAGTAAGGAGGGAGACCACAGTCCTGTACTGCTGATGACACTGTATTGTAATCTGTTTACTTGTCTTTCTCTTTATAGTTTTTCTAAGACATGGACTATATCTTACCACCATTGTATCCCAAACACCTACAATAGTGCTTGTATCAGTGAATATTAAATAAAGGAATTAATTTTAAAATAAAGAAGAATTCAAAAATTCTTATTTACTCTGGCCTAGTGGCTCAGTTGGTTGGAGCGTTGTCTTGTACACCAAAAGTTACGTGTTCAATCCCTGGTTGGGCACATATGGGAGGCAACCAATCGATGTTTATCTCTCTCTCTTTTCCTCTCTCTAAAATCAATAAAAACATATCCTTGGTTAAAATTAAAAAAAAATTAAGTATATTTTATTGATTGTGCTATTACAGTTATCCCAATTTCTTCTCCCCTTTATCCCCCTCCACCCTTCATTCCCCCTCCTTTGTTCATGTCCAAGGGTTGTACATATAAGTTCTTTGACTTCTCTATTTCCTATTTTTAACCTCTTCCTCTTGTCTATTTTTTGCTTACCAATTATGCTTCTTATTCCCTGTATCTTTCCCCCATTCTCCCTTGCCCCACTCCCGCTGATAACCCTTCATGTGATCTCCATTTAATGTGATTTTGTTTCTGTTCCAGTTGTTTGCTTAGTTTTTGTTTTTTAGGTTCAGTTGTTGATAATTGTGCATTTGTTGTCATATTACAGTTCACAGTTCTGATCTTCTTCTTTTTCTTAGATAAATCCCTCTAACATTTCATTTAATAAGGGATTGGTGATGATGAACTCCTTTAACTTTACCTTGTCTGGGAAGCACTTTATCTGCCCTTCCATTCTAAATGACAACTTTGCTGGATAGAGTAATCTTGGATGTAGGTCCTTGCCTTTCATGACTTTAAATACTTCTTTCCAGCCCCTTCTTGCCTGCCAGGTTTCTTTTGAGAAATCAGCTGACAGTCTGATGGGAACTCCTTTGTAGGTAACTCTTTCCTTTCCTCTTGCTGCTTTTAAGATTTTCTCCTTATCTTTAATCTTGGGTAACTTAATTATTTTGTGTCTTGGTGTATTATTCTTGGATCCAACTTGTTTGGGACTCTCTGAGTGTTCTGGACTTGCATATCTAGTTCCTTCACCAGTTTGGGGAAGTATTCCTTTATGATATGTTCAAATATGTTTTCAGTTTCTTGCTCTTTCTCTTTTCCTTCTGGCACCCCTATAATTTGGGTGTTGGAAATTTAAAGTTGTCCCAGAGGTTCCTAAGTCTCCTCATTTTTTTGAATTCTTGTTTCTTCATTCTGTTCCAATTGAATGTTCATTTCTTCCTTTTGTTCCAAATCATTGATTTGAGTCCTGGTTTCTTTCCCTTCACTGTTGTTCCCTGTATATTTCCCTTTATTTCACTTTGTATAGCCTTCATTTCTTCCTTTATTTTGTGACCATCATTTTTGCGACCATTATTTTACTCAGTCATTTCTGTGAGCATACTAATTACCAGTGTTTTGAACTCTGCACCTGGTAGGTTGTCTATCTCCTCACTGATTAGTTCTTTTTCTGGAGTTTTGATCTGTTGTTTCATTTGTGCCATATTTCTTTGTCTTGTTGCACCTGTTACATTGTAAGGGGCAGAGCCTTAGATGTTCGATGGGGTGGGGCAACCTACTTTGCTGTGTTGTGTTGCTGTATGTGGGGGAGGGGATTAGAACAGTGTCATTTGCTAGGTTGCTCAGTTCTCGCCCCACTTTCTGTCATTTCCCTTGCTTCCCACAAGCAGATTGTGCCCTTTCAGGTGCTGATTTCCAGGTGGGTGGTTTTGTGTATGTTCTAGGACCCTGTGGGTCTCTCCAACTAACTTTCCTGTGAGGCTGGGAGTTTCTCCTGCCACCTCAACCCCCACAGGTTTTTACAGCCAGAGGTTTTGAGGCTTTATTTCCCCACACTGGAACCCTGGGTTACACAGTCTGTCTTGCTCCTCTGTTGTTCCTCCCAGCTTATCTGCACATGAATGTAGGATATCCCAGTTCACCAGCTGCCACCTTGCTATGTGTCCTCTCCACCCGGCTTCCTGACTCCAACTGTCCTACCAGTCTAGATGAATGTTTCTTCTTTAACTCCTTGGTTTTGGATTTCCATGAAGTTTGATTTTCTGGTGGCTCTGGTTATTTTTTGTTTTTTAAATTGGTTGTTATCCCTCTTTTGGTTGTGCAAGGAAGTGAAGTGTATCTACCTATGCCTCCATCTTGGCCAGGACTGTATTATCAAATTTAAAAATTAAAAACAAATCTAACTCTAGTTGTTTCTGTTGGTACATGAATTAATTAGAGGGATTAAGGACAAGAAACACAATACAGTCAAACCTCAATTCTTGAATGTCTCCCATCTCAGACAATTCAGTTCTCAACCAAGTTGCTCACAGAGAAAATGTCTCAGTTGTTGATCAAAACTTTGATTCTTGACCTGACAACTCTTTCATGCTGATACCTGTATGGTCAGTCATGTGTCTTTCAGGTGACAAAAGACATTTGATTTTTGAACAAATCATTTCTCAAACAGCCTTCTGGAATGAATTAATTTGAAGAACCAAGGTTCCACTACCTATCCTAATCTTCCCTAGCCCCACCCATGTGAGCATTCAATAGCTGAAAGGCAAAGGGTCAGTTTAATCCAGCTATAATGTTCATAGAAGGAAGTAGTAGAAACTAACTCCCATTTCCTTATGAACTCTTACCTTTGGTTCCACGGCTGAGGGGTATCTCTTGGTTCTGGATGTGATGGTAGTGACTCTCACTTGGTTAAGGATGTAATGATAGTGATTCCACTTAGACCATGGCTTGGAGGCTACCAGGTGTGCAATCATCTTTACTTATTCAAAGAGAAATAAACGTGTGCAGTAGCCTCCTAAGTTCTCCTCTGAGAAGACAGTATATGTGCAGCTCTTCTCTGTGACTAGGCCCAGTCCTCTTGTAAGGGTGTTCACCACCTGTCATCAGAATCAGATCAAGTTCTTCAATGCTTCGCTTCTTTAAGGATGTGGCATTAGATGTAGCTTGTTTCCTACTAATTTATTTATTTTTTTTAGATTTATTTATTAGGGGCTAGGATCAGCAATTGACTCAATTCATTTATTTACCTTTGCCTCGTGACAGAAAATTTGGTTAAACTGAAAACTAAACTTTTTCTATCAGCCCTTGCACTCCACAGCTGACCCCTTTGGTGAACGTTATACTTTAAACTTATTTAAGACATGCAGTGTTTGGAATAAGACATTTATTAAAGATAATAAAAAAGCAGTAACAAAAGCAGAATGAAGAAAATCCAGAGAGGGAGAAACCTCCTTGGAGCTCACAGCTATGTAGTATCTGATGGCTCAGCAGGAAAAGTGAAAATAATACGATTGTTTAATCCTTTAGATATGGTAAATCCTTGGCCTCTTATCCATTTCATTTTTGCTGTTTTATTGTACTTTAATCAACAACATCTGGACCTCAGGTACAGTGACTGGAGTGAATCGCACTCCTCAGTTCATGGGGTCACTGTCTTTAGGATGCACGTACGCCTCCCTCATGCTTATTTTCTCTTCCTCTTCTCATTTCCCTACTTCCATTGCCCCTCCCTCTACGGCAGGGGCATCAAACTCATTTTCACCGGGGGCCACATCAGCCTTGTGGTTGCCTTCAAAGGGCCGAAGTAATTTTAGGACTGTATAAATGTAACTACTCCTTCACTGTTAAGGAGTTGAAATTACATTCAGCCCTTTGAAGGCAACTGCAAGGCTGATGTGGCCCCTGGTGAAAATGAGTTTGACACCCTTGCTCTACAGGAACATACTTCAATGTTTGACATATAACTTGAGTTTGTTTGTATCCTTATAATATAAGTAGTTTTCTTCTTTATTTGTTTCATATTTAATTAAATGCTTTTTCTATATATCTCACTGTTTTACTTTTTCTACCAGCATTATGTTTTTGCAATCTGTCCATGTTGTACTATGTATATGTACTCATTCTTTTAGCTGCTGCATAGTCTCCGTTTTATGCATCCATTCTCTTAATGATGGACCCTAGTTTGCCCTTGTTTCCCACTATCACAAACAATGATGGATGAATATTATCTTATGTATTCCTACTTCCAAGCCTTCCCCATCTCAGGAAATGGCCCTACCTTCCACTCAGTTGTTCAGATTCCAAACTGAAGAATGCTCTGGTGTCTCTGTTTTTTGGTCACTACATCAACAGTTTTTCTCATTTCTACTACCAAAATGTATTCTAAAGCTCACCACTTCTCTCCATCTTCACCTTTAACTCTAGTCCAAGCCACTGTTGTTCACCTGGCTTATTGTGACAACTTCTTTTGTTACCTACTTCCTTTAAAAAGTTTTACTGAGGTGCAATTGATGTGCAGTAAACTGATTATATTTAAAGAATAAAATTTGTTAAGTTTTGACATATGTAGATATGTCACCTGTGAATCTGTCACCACTGTGAAGATAGTTAGTATGTCAGTTCTTCTGAAAAGGTTTTTTTATGCATTTGGTAATTCTTGTCTCTTCCCTGTTGCCCAATACTCCCCCCACTTTCAGGCAACCTCTGATTTACTTTCTGTCACTATAGAATAGATTGCATCTTCTAGAGCTTTAGTTTTACAGAGTCATTATGGGCATCATTGTTTTGAGATTCATCCATGTTGCTGTGTATATCAGTAGCTTAATCCTTTTTATTACTAATATTCCATTATATGGGCATGTCACAATTTGTTTATCCATTCACTTTTTGATGGACATTTAGGTTGTTTCCAGTTTTTGCCTACTAAAAATAAAGTTGTTATGAACATTTGGGTACAGACTTTTGTATGGGCATAGGCTTCCTTTTCTCTTGAGTAAATACTTAGGAGGTAGAATGGTGGGATCATATGGTAGTTGTATGTTTAACTTTATAAGAAACTACCAAACTCTTTTAGAAAGTGATTGTACCATTTTATATTCCAACCAGAAGTGTGTGAGAGAGTTCCATTTCCTTCACATCCTTAACAATTTAGGCACATAGTGATATCTCATTGTGGTTTTAATGACCATTTCCTTAAAGATTAATGATGTTGAGCATCTTTTCATGTGCTTATATGCCATCTATATATTTTTCTTTGATGAAAAATTGTTAAAATATTTTGCCAAATTATCTGTTTGCTTATTTGTTTGAATTTTCAGCATTCTTTACATATTCTGTATACAAGTTCTTATCAGATATACACATTGGAAATATTTTTCCCAGTCTGTGGCTTGTCTTCTTGTATTCTTAACAGTGTGTTTCAAAGAACAGAAATTGTTACTTTTTATGAAGTCTAGTTTATTAATCTTTGTATTATAGTTTTTACTTTTCTGTATATTGCCTAAGAAATCTTTGCTTAGTCCAAGGTCACAAATATTGCCTTTGTTTTCTTCTAGACACTTACTGTTTTAGGTGTATGATCTACTTTGATCTAACATTTATATGTGGCATGAGATATAGTTTGAGGTCAGTTTTTTCTTCTTACAGATGTCTAATTGTTCCAGCACCATTTATGGATATAACTACTCTCTCTTCATTGAATTTCCTTATAAGCTTTGTTGAAAGTTAATAATAATATACATGTAGGTCTATTTATGCATTTTTTCTTTTCTTTATTTATGTAACCTATCATTTCACTTCTACCTCAGTGCTTTATAGTGAGTCTTGAAATCCAGTAGCATAGTCCTCCAAGTTTGCTTTTATTTTTCAAAATTGTTTTAGCTGTTCTAGGTCTATAGGGGACTGGTCCACATGGCAATGGTGAATGTAGCTTAGCCCTGATTCAGAAAACCAACAGGCGTGAGGCAGCACACAGGAGCTAGGCCCGCAGATCAGCTTTCCCATGGGGAACCAGGCCTGTGTTATATCTAGGCTGCTTTGAGGCTTGCTTTTGCTAAAACTCCCTCACCCTGAGTTAAGGAGGCAAATGTTTAGTACATATCTTTGAAGTAACTTCCTAAAGTCTGTGCTAAACCTCCCAAGGACAGAGTGTAACCAGTTCAACTACTTTTTCCCTTGCATTTGCAACATCCTTTTCTTTATTACCTATAAGAAGTAGTCAGCAACATCCTTTTCTTTGTTATCTGTAAAAGGTAATCACCTAAAGCAAACCTGTGCATAGTGAATGAGGGCCTTCCTTGATGTAATGCTCCCATAAAAGCAATAAAAGCCTGTCCAGGCAGGGTTTGGGGTGCTCTCTCACTCAGAGAGTGGCCACGCTGTCCCTTTTCTCCACAGGACTTCTGCAGTCCATGTGAATTTTTTTGTCGCATCCACAACACCTCAGACACTACTGGCCAGAGCCTGCATCATAGGTCCTATAATTTTTTTCTGTAGATTTTAGATAAATATTTATATCTTATTTTGTACATTTATGAATATATCTGTGGTAATTTCTTAGTCAGTGGGTACTTTCAAATAGGCCCACCAATTTAAACTCTCTAGTAATATATGACTTAAAGTGCCTATTTCTCTAACTCTCATCAAGTAAAGGTGAAGTGAACCACAGGCTCCTGATGTTCATGAAGACTTTCCACACCTGGCTCTGTCCTTGAAGGATCATGATGAGATTTTACTTAGGAGGAGGTCTTTCAGATTCTTCACATTGAATCAGCTAAAAGACAGATCCTTCCCTTGCTAGTTAGTAATACTCTTCTCTCATAGCAAACCTTTGATGATGATAAAGTCTCCATTTCCATATTAATACTGAGGTGGTGAAGGAAATAAAGGGGTAAAAAAATAATGTGATGAAACCTAAGGAGGGAGTGATTTTCAAGGTGAAAGGAACATTCATCAGTATAAAATGCTAAAGAGAGGTAAAGTAACATAATGAGAGAAGAGTATTCAGTAAAATTAACCATATAGAGGTCACTGTTCATCAGCTTTCATTGGTATGCTGGTGACAGATGTGAAATCAATAGGAGGTAAGGAAGTGGAAAAAAATGAGCTTAGAAGTCTTTTTTAAAGAATTTTGTTATAGCAGGAAGGAAAGAGATAATATCTAAATAGAGGGTTATACTCAGTGTCAATATATTTTCACATATATATGGGAAAATAGCTCATGTTTATAATTTGAGGTAAAAGGTTCAGTTGAAAGGGAGAGATTAAAAATGCATACAGGACCAAGATCCTTGAGGCAGTGGATGAATATGAGACCCAAAGCACACATGGAATAAATAACCTGGGGTAGAAAGAGTGTCTCTTTCCCAGGGAAGAGGGGAGGATGGGTAAAGATTCTGATATATTCGAAAGTAATAGGGAAGGAAATGTAGACTGTTCTTGCCTGGTGAACTCCATTTTCTCAGTGAAATAAAAGGCAAAGCCACATGCTAAGAATGAAGGAGGAAGTGATAAGTTTGGAATGTATGAAGGTCAGAATTTTGGAATTTTTAGAAAGGGAAAAGAGAGGCATCTGCTTGGAGACATAGTATCGCTGGTCATCACAGAGAGCTCAGATGCAGCAGGAGGTCTTTATGTCGTTAGTGGTTTCAATCTGCGCAGTTGCATGATAATTGGCAGCAGCACGTGTCAGATTAGTTGCAGTAACAGTGAAGTCAAATGGTAGGAATGGTGACGGGTGGGTATTTTTTTCTTTGATAAGAAAGACACTTGAAAAAATTTTATTTATTTATTTTTAGAGAGAGAGGAAGAGAGGGAGAGAAACATCAATGTGTGGTTGTGTTGGGGACCACTCTGTGTGGTTTCAGAAATTGTAGCCCTGCGAGAGCAAGCTCTGAAAGGGGCTGGTAAGTCTCCCTGGAAAACCAGGTAAAAACAGAGCTGGCAGACATGATCTGACTCTAACACCGACGGTTCCCATGGGAATCAGGCCTGAGATGTACATTTTGTCCTTTAAAGCATCTCTGCACAGCGATAAGCCCTGTTGGTATAACTCAGATGTTTGAGTACAAGGCATAAGGAGTGAAACTCTCTACTTCATGACATACACCTTTACAACCGCCTGGTATCTGCACATCTCGCAGACCCTGACCTGAAAAGATTTCTGTGTTTCTTCTATTGTTATCTATAGTGTCAGTTTTTCCTGACTATAGCCTTTTGGACATTGATTGATAAGCTATGCATGCATGCTATATCCTCCTGCACTTCCCAACCCTAATAAAAGCCATGTCAGAGAAGGGTTGGGGCAGTCTCCACTAGAGGGAATTGCCACCCACTTTCCTGCTGGGACAACAAGATAGTGTCTGGGACGACTATTTATTCTCATCTGTGGCAACTGGGAGGACTCCACAGGATGGAGCTCCCCCATGTGTTTGCCTCTCATGCACCCCCACCCCTACCTGGGACCTGGCCTGTACCCAGGCATGTGCCCTGACTGGGAATCAAATGGTGACCCTTTGGTTCACAGGCTGGTACTCAATCAACTGAGCCACACCAGCCAGGGCAAGGGGGGAGATATTTTACAGGGTGGTTTCAGGGGAGAAAAAAGATTTCAGGAAATAGAATTAGCCAGAAGTAGACAGGAAACTCAAAGAGAAGGGGACCCTGAAGTAAGGAACATGCTGGATAGAAAAAGATTTGGGAGTATTAGTATAGGAAATGGGCATTTTTATTCATATAGCCTATTTCTCTATAATATATTCCTAAAAGTGAGAGTCATGAGCTGAAATGTATGCCAAATTAAACATGCTACCACAAGGGACATAAAGGAAAGAATAAACAAATGGGATATCATCAAAATAAAAAGATTCTGCACAGCAAAAGAAAACATCAGCAAAATGAAAAGGGAACCAACTGTATGGGAAAATATATTTGCCCATGATACCTTGGAAAAGGGTTTGATCTCCAAAATATATAAAGAACTCACACAACTTCACTATAGGAAGACAAACAATCCAATTAAAATGTGGGCAAAGGACCTGAACAGACACTTCTCCAAGGAGGATATACAGAGGGCCAAGAGACATATGAAAGGATGCTCAGCATCACTAGCCATCAGACAGATGCAAATTAAAACCACAGTGAGATACCACTTCACACCAGTCAGAATGGCCATCATAAACAAATCAATAAACAAGTGTTGGAGAGGTTGTGGAGAAAAGGGAATCCTACTCCGTGGTTGGTGGGATTGCAGACTGGTATAGCCACTGCAAAAAACAATATGGAATTTTCTCAGAAAACTAAAAATGGAACTGCATTTTGACCTGGCAATTCCATGGCTGGGACTATATCCTAAGAATCCCAAAACACCAATTCAAAAGAACCTAGGCACCCCAATGTTCATAGCAGCACAATGTGCAATAGCTAAGTGCTGGAAGCAACCTAAGTGCCCCTCAGTAAATGAGTGGATCAAACAACTGTGGTACATTTACACAATGGAATACTACACAGCAGAAGGAAAGAAGGAGCTCCTACCCTTCAAGTCAGCATGGGTGGATCTGGAGAGCATTATGCTAAGTGAAATAAGCCAGACAGTGAAAGACAAATACCATATGCTCTCACCTATAAGTGGAACCTAATTAATGAAACAAACGAGCGAGCAAAATATAACCAGAGACATAGAAATAAAGAATAAACTGACAGTAACCAGAGAGGTGGGAGGTGGGGTGGCAGGATAAGGGAGGAAAGAAGGGGTAGGGTTGTCAAGGAACATGTCTAAAAGATGCATGGACAAGGCCAAAGTGGGACAGGATTGAGGGTGGGAGGTGTGAGTGGTTGGGGTGGGGAGAGCGGTGGGGGTTAAATGGAGACAACTGCCCTTGAGCAACAACAATTACAATGAAAATCTTACCAGATGCTAACTGATTACTTTACAAGAAGACTGCAGCAATTTTACCTCCACTATCAATGGATAAGAATATTGGACCTCCTCTGCCCCTCTTCTTGGTTCCACATGTTCTCAATGTTTTAAATTTTGGCTTCTTATTATTACACGATGGAGGGGAGCAATGGTATATCCCAGTTATAGTTTGTGTTTTCTTAACTTCTAGTGTGTTTGAGTATCTTCTCAATTATTTGTATTTTTCCGATGAAATATCCGTTTTCACAAGCATTTCCCCTCTATCATTTGTTTTTAGATGTTACAGAGATTTTTTTCTTTGTATTCATACATTTTTAGTTTTAATAAAATCAAATCTCTCATCCCCTCTCCAGTTGTGGCTTCTGGTGTTCCGCATAGAATCTCCTACCCAGGATCATAACACACATCTTCCATACTTTGTCTAATGTTTACATTGTTACTATTTTGTTTCACATTTTAATCATGGATTCATTGTTGCTGTTTTGAGTGTGGGTCTAACTTGGAGTTGAGAAGATAACTGAGCTCTGGACTAGAGTCCTGGATCATCCTGGATCATCCTGGATCGTTGTGAGGGAAGGAACAGGTGTGAGGATGACAGTGGCAAGCAGGAGCAGAGTCTGGGGTGGGCAGATGGCACAGGCCTCAGAGGACCCTAAAATACATGACATAAAATTTGTCATTTTAACCATTTTTAGGTGTACAGTTCAGTGGCATTAATTATACTCATAATGTTTTGCAACCCTCACAACTATCTCTTTAAGGAGTCATTTTTTATAGAAAGTTTTTTTAAGATTTTATTTTATTTTTAGACAGGGGAAGAGGGGGAGAAAGAGAGGGAGAGAATCAGCAATGTGTGGTTGCCTCTTGTACGCCCCCTACTGGGGACCCAACCCACAAACCAGGCATGTGACCTGACTGGGAATCAAACTGCTGACCCTTTGGTTCACAGGCCCGCACTCAGTCCACTGAGCCACACCAGCTGGGGCATTAAGAAGCCATTTTTATATGAAGAAATAATGGTCTGAAATCAGCAAAGGGAACAACAAGAATGCAAGAGCACAGATGTAGACTTTCCTCTTCCTCACCACTTCCACTTCTCTTTTCACTTTGTGGGAAATTTAGCAGCCACATTTTGAGAGGGTGTCATTTTTTAAAAATAGTTGGGTTAGGCAAACATGATAACCACTCCATTTTGGGGAAAAAAAGTTGGGTTTCAGTTAATGCAAAGAAGTGTGAGAATATTCTACACAAAGGTTAATAATATAGGGCAATCTGTTTTCTGTGGAAGAGGATTCCATGAGCACACCAGACAGGCTTTCCTGATGGGGCTGTGAGAGGTTGGTCAGACTGCAGAGGCCCAGATCAGGCTCTGGACAACACTGGACGGGTAGCAAGGCCAGGCACGAGCGTGCCGTGCTGACTCAGATTAGGCACTGCTTTTGGCCTGGTTGGTGTATACACCTGTTACTGCCAGCAATCAATTCTTAAGAAATGTTTGTACGAGTGCACAAAGAACTTTGGTATACTTCTACAATAGGAAAAACTAGGAACAATTCAAATATCTATAAATATTGAAATAATTGAGTAAATTAATTCACCGTTGCTTTCTTTCTTCTTCTTCTTTTTTCTTCCTTCTTTTCTTTCTTTTATTTTAAAATGAAAATCTTTTGCTCTGGCTGGTGTGGCTCAGTGGATTGAGTCCCAGCCTGTGAACCAAAAGGTCACTGGTCTGATTCCCAGTCAGGGCAGATGCCTGGGTTGCAGGCCAGGTCCCTGGTTGGGGGCATGTGAGAGGCAACCGACTGACATCCAATTGACAACTGATTGATGTATGTCTTGCATGTCGATGTTTCTTTCCCTCTCTTTCTCCCTCCCTTCCCCATCTCTAAAAAAATAAATAAATAAAATCTTTAAAATGAGAATGTTGTTATCCTTTACCTGTGTAACTAGAAAACAAAAAAAAAAAAAAAAAAAAAAAAAAAAAAAGAATCCAATCTGCACCATCCAACCAAACTCTCAAGCTGGAATGTCAGCGAGGAGTGCTCTGGGGCCGGCAGTGCTGTGAGAGCCTGCACGTGGGCTTGGGGCGTCTCCAGAGCTCCTTCCCAGCTGGGGGACTAGTGCGGTTTGGCTGCCGTGGGGCGGGAGCTGGGCTGCGGTTTCAGTGTTCCATTTGTGCCTTGGTTATCTGAGGCACCCTCTTTTTCTTTCTCCCCTCCTGCCCAGTTGTTAAAATCTGCTCTCAAAAGTGGCATTTTTTTTTTTTTTTTTTTTTTGCCCCTAAAAAAAAGGTTCTGTCTTCAAAAAGGTCACCTGTTTGGTCACATGGCTATAGGGTCAGTGACCTCGCTGACCCTATATTCCAAATACATTCCAAATTCTCTATTGGATGTCAAGAATGCTCCAAGGTTTTGGCCTTTTTTAGCTAATACAATGGCTGTGGTGGCCTGGAGCTGCCCTCACCAATTTGGTCCCAAACACTTATATACATGACATTTCTCCATGGATTGGCTAGAATGTACTCTGTAGATCTCTTTCTAGTAAGGGCCAGCATGAAGCACTTTTTTTCTTAGTTCTTTCCGATTTTTGTTTAAGTAATTTTCCCTGAGGGCAAGACACTGCATGCCTTGTAACCAACTATTTGCGTCTAAATGCTACCTGCTGTGACAAGAATAGAATGCTCACTTTCCCAAAACGGATTAGTTACACTGGTTCCTAGGATGGTCATATGTTATGTATATTTTTTCTTACAAAATGTTTTGTCCCCACTTGAGAGCAGTGGAGATATAGTGGCAGGACAAGTGCTGGAGTCAATAAGACAAATCTGTATTCAAATCATTTTTCTAATTATTGCTGTGTGACTTCAGGCAAAATGCTTAACTTCTCTGAGCCTAAGTTTAGCCCTACTATATGACCATTCTATGTAATTTAGCCAGTCTCCTTACTCTCTGTGACATCTACCTGTTTGGTTCCTTGGAAACTCTTGTCATAGTCTGTGATTCTTTTCATCATGGGTTGCTCCCTTAAAATTATTTGCTATGTTGTGAAGATGTACATGCTCACAGTGTAAAATTCAAAAGTTACAAAGGGATATATCGGTGAAAACCGAGTTCTACTATCTCCTCCGACTGCCGGCTCACCCAATCACATTCCCAGGGAAAAATGCTGTTGACTTCTTGTGTTCTTTCCCAGACATAATCTGTTCATGACACAAACAGTTAGGTGCATGAGCACGCATGCATGTACACACACACACGCACACACACACACTTAACTCAAGTTTGCACTATTCTGATCTTTACTTTTTTCCTTCAGATAATAGTGTGCCTTGAATCTTCCTGTTTATACTCATTAGAATTGCCACGTTGTTTTTACTGGATGAGTAGAATCCCAGTTCGTGGATTTAGGATTTATTTAGCTGGTCTTCTGTTAGTGCGAGTTTAGATCACCCCTCTCTTTTGTGTTTACAAACAATGCTTCACTATTTATTTCCACAGGCATAATTTTGTGCTTTCTGAATGTTCGTAGACATGTCAGTTTGCTCTACATTAATCTACAGATTGGCACTCCAGTCAGCACCGTCTGGTAGTTCCATTTTTTCTCCATCTTCACCAATGCAGTTCTTCATCAAATGTTTTGATCTCTGCTATTTTAGGGGTAAAAACTGTTTTCTCATTGTGATTTCAATTTGTATTTTTCCTATTAAGAATTATAGCAAGCATCTTTTCACATTCCTAAGAGCAGTTCGTATTTCCTTACCCAAGAACCAACAATTCATAGCCTTAATCTTTTTTTAAAAATGGGTGATTGATCTTTTCCTAAATAATTCATAAGAAAAAAAGTTCTTTATGCATTAAATAAATTAGCCATTTGCATGTGATACAAGCTGAAAATACATTGTCTTAGTTTGTCATTTTTCTCTTAAGTGTACTTGTGTATGATGATTTTTTCTAGTTAGAAATTTTGGATTTTCATGTCAAATTCATTATCATTTCTTTTATGAATTCTGGGTTTTATGTCACTTGAAATTCTTCATTCTCCATTCTAAAATTAAATTAGCTAGGGGGGTGGATAAGACTACTGACCATAGTGAAAGGCATAATCTTAGAAGCATCAGGAACTACCTGGAATTGGCATTGTTGTGGGAGGAAGGATGAAAATTGGTGCATCTGCTGGTGAAACATCGAAATGAGTGCAGTGCTTACATCTACAAAGGTCCGTCTGGGTGGCTTCAGGAGCTGTGCCCAGCAGTGACAGGCTCGTGACTCCTCAAGTATCCCTGGACTCAGAAGCAGAACCACACATGCAAAACATTGTTGGGAGACTAAAATAGCTGGGAGGTGCTCTTTAAAGATACAAAATTCTGGATGGAAGCTTTCATGTGAATAACCAACTTTGTGAGAGGACAAAACCTAACCAGTGACGACAGTAAGAGACTATGAGACAGACTCGACTTCTGTGGTCTCAAACTTTATGCTGAAACCTAAAGCTGACAATAGTGGGTGATGAGAAGTCTTATATTCTAAAGAGAGTCCTTATACATACTGCACAGGCCTTTCCAAGCTGATTTTCGGACAATTACCAACAGACCAAAGAAGGACAAAATAAAGACTGATGACAGACACATTCTGGGAAGGAATCTGTGGAAGATGAGCGGGCTGGGGTGTCCCACCCCCTGCCAAGCCAAGTGAGAGGTGAAGCCAGAGGGCACCTGGGAGACTTGGGACACTGCTTGCTGGAGGTGAACCCAGAGTCTTACTCCCTGACTCTCTGCAGCTCTGCTATAAGAACTTGTAGATTTGAGGCTGACTGGAGAACAAGACAGTGCTTAGAAGAACTTGACCTAAGTCCCCAAATGTGGAAGGCATAAAACTTTTTCCCCTGAATGTTGCTTAGGGAGGTCTAATCGTGGGAAGCTAGTAGAAATTGCCCCTAAAGATGGAGTAAGGAGGCGTAGCAGCAGTGAATGTTAGCTGCCTTTTCACTATTGCTGAATAGCTATATGAGCTCGCCTGACCCTGAAGTGGCAGAAGTTAATGGGGTTTGAATGATTGACAAAGGGCTTCATCCAACATTAACACTTCCTGCCAGGCGAGGAGATCCCAGAAGAAAGAAGTTAGGTGTGAAATATTCCACCGTAAGTTGAGAGTTAAGGCACAGTTAAGAGGCCTTTCAGAGAGAACTTCAACAGTAGGAAATGATGCTGTGCAGAAATTTCTTAGTGCTGTGTCCGTGTGTGGGATCTCCTAAAACCCACAAAAGTGCGGCATGAGAGATAATTAGTCTTGAATATTGTATCAGTCAGAGTTCAACAAGAGAAGCAGAATCAGTAGGTGGTATGTATTATGAAATTTATCGCAAGGAGTTGGCTTATGCAATTGTGGAGTTCATTAGGCTAGTCCCAAATCCAGAGGGCAGGCTGTGGGGAAGGCCAGGTTAGAGCTCGCCAGCAGGGGCGGAAGCTGCTGTCCACAGGTGGAAGTGTTTTTCATCACGGAAGCAGCAAGTTTGCTCTTCTGACCTTTCAAATGATTGAATCAAGCCCACCTACATTTTCTGTGATAATCTCCCTTACTTAAAGTCAACTGCTTATAGATTTTATTCACATCGACAAAATACCTTTAAAGCAGCATCTAGATTAGTGTTTGAATAGCAGGACTGTTCCCTAGTCAAGCTGATACACAAAATAATAGCCAGATAACAACTGTTGATAGGCTTGGCCCTTTTCTTCTCATCCCCTATCTTCTGATGTTGGAGGGCTGCCTTATTTTCCACCTGATGGTTTGTGGAAACAGAATTAAGGGGACTATAGGAAGAAATTTTGAATTGGCTATAAGATTGACTTTTTTTTGGAGTTTACAGGTTTTATTTTAATTTTTACAGTTTTTCAATCACAATTGTCCCCATTTCCCCCTCTTGCTCTCCCCTGCCCTACCCACCCTGACCCCCCACATTCAACCCCACCCCCTGTCCCATTGCTTTTGTCCATGGGTCCCTTACACATGTTCCTTGACTTGGCCCTTCCCCTTCTTTCCCCCACTACCCATCCCCCTCTGGTCGCTGTCAATTTGTTCTTTATTTTCCATATCTCTGGTTCTATGTTGCCCATTTGTTTGTTTTGTTGATCAGGTTCTGCTTATAGGTGACATCGTATGGTATTTGTCTTTTACTGCCTGGCTTATTTCACTTAGCATAATGCTCTCTAGTGCCACCCATGCTGTCTTGAAGGGTAGGAGCTCCTTCTTTCCTTCTGCTGTATAGTATTCCATTGTGTAAATGTACCACAGTTGTTTGATCCACTCATTTACTGAGGGGCACTTAGGTTGCTTCAGCACTTGACTATTATAAATCATGCTGCTATGAACATTGGGGTGCACAGGTTCTTTTGAAATGGTGTTTTAGGATTCTTAGTGGAATTGCCAGGTCAAAATGCAGTTGCATTTTTAGTTTTCTGAGGAAATTCCATACTGTTTTCCACAGTGGTTGCACCAATCTGCCTTCCCACCAACAGTACACTAGGGTTCCATTTTCTCCTCATCCTCTCCAGCACTTGTTGTTTGTTAATTTGTTTATGATGGCCATTCTGACAGGTGGGAAGTGGTATCTCATTGAAAGAGGAGGGATTACAACTGATACCACAGAAATACAAAGGATGGTAATAAATTTCTACAAACAACTATATGCCAAGAAATTTGAAAACCTGGGTGAAATGGATGAATTTCTAGAAACATATGAACTTCCAAAACTCAATCAAGAAGAAGCAGAAAGCCTGAACAGACCAATAACAGCCAGTGGAATTGAAGCAGCAGTAAAAAAACTCCCAGCACATAAAAACCCTGGACCAGATGGTTTCACAGGAGAATTTACAAAACATTTAAGGAAGAGCTAACTCCTATCCTCAAACTATTTCAAAAAATCCAAGATGCGGAAAGACTCCCAAACTCTTTTTTATGAGGCCAGCATCATCCTAATCCCCAAAGGAGATAAAGACACAACAAGGAAAGATTGACATTTTGATTTGCATTGGATTAAGTTTTTCTGGTATCAATTTGTATACACAGAAATTGAGAATTAACCAAATGATCTTTTTTGGTTTCTGCACATATATAACTTTATGGTTTCTTTTTTTAAACATTAAGCATTTTCCCCCATCTCACCAACTTTTCTTCTGGTTCTTCTCTTTCCTTGAGTCATCTCTTTAAGAACTGATGAGTAATAATCTCATTACTGGATTTAACTGCCATTTTGTGGTCAAAGCCAATGATTGCAGGGATAATGACACATGCTAAACACTCCTCCCAAGGATGTTTCAGAGGGTATTGAGTTAAAGACATTCTTCAGTCTTTTTCTAAAGAGCTGCTGAACGGTACAGTACCCTGTATTCAATCACTAGAAGAAAGAACGTTTTCTTATTATTTTGACTCTAGAAAAATTCATGCATTATTTGTACCTTAGATATGAATAGTTCATTTGTGGCCTGTCATTCCTTTGATCACTGCTTTTTCAAGATAGAGAAGTATGATTATTTGATTAGCAAGGTTGCTGAGGCATAAAGGTCACTGACCGTTATGCACACTGGTTTTAGAATGATAGTGGGTGGGTGCGAAAGAAAACAACCTGTTAACATTGGGTAACAAGGAAAGTGGAAATATCAGTAGTAGGAGCCTCATTAGTGAGGAAAAGAGCAGAAGAAGATAAAACAAAAACATATCATATTCTTAATAAAAAGGTGACATTTGATTACAGGGAATTAAACTTTCTGAAAAGTAGGTGAGAAAGGAGGAAAATTAGGGTAGAATCTATTGATAATCTTATCATTTTGGAATGGTTCACGATCACCGATGCATACTTGCAGTACATGGCACAGAGTCCCAGACACAGTGCTGTGTACCCAGGCTATTTGTGTCATTAAAGAATAACATGGACTGAACTTCCCCCACACTAGTTGGCAGACAAATGCCATGCTATCCATTTCTGTTTGTCTAAATGCCTCCCATTTTAGGGTACCCACATCAGGAAATCTTTCCTTGGTGTTCTGTAGGAAGCATTAGATTGCAAATCAGGAGATTATTTCACTGTTTGACTGTTTTGGATCTATAAAAATGATACCTTTATATGGTTCAACCTAAATATTTATTGTCCTGTCATTAAATAGCCATGATATATTTAGAATGTCAGCTAGATTTTCTGTTCTGTGTCTGCCTCCCATGCTCACCTCTGGTACTCAGTATTCCTAAAACTTATTTTCATGTAGAGTGAAATTCTTCTCAGTCACTTTCGGACTCTGTGTTCTTATACACAGTTTTGTGGTCTGTGACATCACGAGGCTGTTGGTGATGTGGCGTGTCCTAGGAGGGCCTCGCTATTGTCTCTAGGATTGCTGGCCAAGCTGACAACCACTGTGTGGAGACGCTAACACTTTTTTGCTCTCACCAGAAGTTGTCAATTGAGGGTTTCAAATGATAATCAGAATTCCAATTCCAATTTCATGTTAT